>CM038673.1:642258888-642279616 GCA_021605145.1 Aegilops bicornis | reverse complement strand
CGTGTTCTCGGACCAAAGAAACCAAACAAGCATACCTTTCCTTTAATGGAGTATCTTGGGTATGGTACTCCCACTAGCAGAAAACAGGGCTTTCGTCCAGGCCAGTTTAGCCCATTAGTCCCGGTTCAATCCAGAATCGGGACCAATGTAGCTATTTGCCCCGGTTCGTGAGCCCAGGGGGCCGGCCGGGCCACGTGGGCCATTGGTCCCGGTTCGTCCGGACCTTTTTGGTCCCGGTTTGTAGGACGAACCGGGACCAATGGTCCTGGCTCCTGGCGCACCACTATTGGTCCCGGTTGGTGGCATGAACCGGGACCAAAGGCTTCCCTTTAGTCCCGGTTCAAGCCACCAACCGGGGCTAATGGTGCTGCCTATATATAGCCCCTCGCGCAAGAGCAGAGCACACTGCTCTATTTTTTTCTGGCCGAGGGGGAGAGGGCTTGGTGGTGCTCTAGCTCACCTCCTATGCACACAAGGTGTTCGATGGAATGCCCGAGCCACACTACTTAAGGTTTCTCCTCTCCAAGCTCGACCGCCAAGCTCCATTTTCCTCAATATTTATCTAGGTTTAGCGGTCTGTCACGCCTGGCCCCTGCCTCTTCATCGCCGTCGATCACCCGCGCCGATCTCATCGCCGGCACCACCGTGGTGAGCCTCTTGTTCTTATCTTCTTTCTGAAAGGAAAAATATTATTACTTGTTTGTTTAGATAGATACTTGTATTATTTTCTTACTTTTATTATTGCATCTTATATAGTGCGATGGTTTTGGTATCCGCCTCACGGCCCTCGTCCCCTGTCTATGATTCGGATGTGGTATATATTATCTTTTCATAACTATTGGTTCATTTATTGTTTATGAAAATTATGCCGACCAACGTGACATAGATTTTATTTATCTAGGAGGTTGTTGAACCGGAAATTCCAACCGAACCTATTGTCGAGAGGTTAAATTTTGTTGAAGAAGAAAACAATTTCTTGAAGGAAAAAATAAAAAAACTTGAGGAGGAGAAGATGATATTGGAGTTGCATGTTGTGGATGTCGTCGATGATCGCAAGATCAAGATGGATGCAATGCGCTTGAAGATGAGAAAGATTAGAAAATATGCCATTCATACCGAGGCTTGGTATCATTATGCCGTTGGATCAGTTGTTACCTTGGTTGCGATTATTATCGTATTTGTTTTCGCATTGAAATGTTTTACATAGTTTCAATGTATGGTTTAATTAATTTAGATGCTCTGCAGAGCTTTATGTTGTTAGATGAGAACTATGTATGTACTTTGGTTTTTATGTGATGATGAACTTCTATTAATTTGGTCACTTAATTATCTATTCATGATGTTCTCAGAATGATTTTTGACACACTTAATTATATATAATGCACGCAGATGAACCGGCAATGGATGTACGGTGACAGACACACCTCCGAATACATTAAGGGCGTGCATGATTTTCTCGAAGTGGCTGAGGCAAACAAGCAGAATGGTTTTATGTGTTGTCCATGCCCTATATGTGGGAATACGAAGTCTTACTCTGACCGGAAAATCCTTCACACCCACCTGCTTTACAAGGGCTTCATGCCACACTATAATGTTTGGACGAGGCACGGAGAAATAGGGGTTATGATGGAAGACGGCGAGGAAGAAGAGTACGATGACAACTATGTGCCCCCTGAATACGGTGATGCTACTGAACATCAAGATGCACTGCACGATGTGCACGATGGTGCTTTGGAACAGTGACTGCTGAAGATCAAGAGGAACCAGACGATGTGCCCGATGATGATGATCTCCGCCGGGTCATTGTCGATGCAAGGACACAATGCGAAAGTCAAAAGGAGAAGCTGAAGTTCGATCGCATGTTAGAGGATCACAAAAAGGGTTGTACCCCAATTGCGAAGATGGCAACACAAAGCTCGCATCGTACTCGAATTGCTGCGGTGGAAGGCAGAGAATGTCAGGCTGATAAAGGATTTGAGAAGCTACCGAAAATAATGAAGAAGAAGCTTCCAAAGGATAACGAATTGCCCGACAGTACATACGCAACAAAGAAGGTCGTATGCCCTCTAGGATTGGAGGTGGAGAAGATACATGCATGCCCTAATGACTGCATCCTCTACCGTGGTGCCTACAAGGATCTGAACACATGCCCGGTATGCGGTGCATTGCGGTATAAGATCAGACGAGATGACCCCGGTGATGTTGACGGAGAGCCTCCGGGAAGAGGGTTCCTGCGAAGGTGATGTGGTATGCTCCTATAATACCACGGTTGAAACGTCTGCTCGTAAACGGAGAGCATGCAAAGTTGATGCGATGGCACAGTGAGGACCATAAGAAAGACGGAAGTTGAGAGCACCCACGACGGGTCGCAGTGGAGAAAAATCGAGAGAAAGTACTGGGATGAGTTTGCAAAGGACCCAAGGAACGTATGGTTTGCTTTAAGCGCGGATGGCATTAATCCTTTCGGGAGCAGAGCAGCAATCACAAAGCACCTGGCCCGTGACTCTATGTATGTATAACCTTCCTCCTTGGATGTGCGTGAAGCGGAAGTTCATTATGATGCCAGTTCTCATCCAAGGCCCTAAGCAACCCGGCAACGACATTGATGTGTACCTAAGGCCATTAGTTGAAGAACTTTTACAGCTGTGGAATGGAAACGGTGTACGTACGTGGGATGAGCACAAAAGGAGGAATTTGACCTAAAGGCGTTGTTGTTCGTGACCATCAACGATTGGCCCGCTCTCAGTAACCTTTCAGGACAGACAAACAAGGGATACCACGCATGCACGCACTGTTTACTTGACACCGATAGTATATACCTAGGAAGCTGCATGAAGAATGTGTACCTGGGCCATCGTCGATTTCTTCCGACCAACCATCAATGTCGAAAGAAAGGCAAGCATTTCAAAGCGAGGCAGATCACCGGAAGAAGCCCGCCATGCGCATCGGTGATCACGCACTTGCTATGGTCAATGATTTACACGTAATCTTTGGAAAGGGTCCCGGCGGACTAGCTGTTCCGAATGACGCCGAGAATCACGCACCCATGTGGAAGAAGAAATCTATATTTTGGGACCTACCCTCTTTGGAAAGACCTAGAGGTTCGCTCTTAGATCGACGTGATGCACGTGACGAAGAACCTTTGTGTGAACCTGCTAGGCTTCTTGGGCGTGTATGGGAAGACAAAAGATACACACGAGGCACGAGAGGACCTGCAACGCTTGCAGACGAAAAAGAGGGCATGCCTCCGAAGCGATATGAAGGTCCCGCCAGCCACGCCTTTACGAAGAAGAGAAAGAAATATTCTTTCAATGCACTGCTTTCGATATGAAGGTCCCGACTGGCTTCTCGTCGAATATAAAGGGAATAATAAATATGCCAGAGAAAAAGTTCCAAAACCTAAAGTCTCATGACTGCCACGTGATTATGACGCAGCTGCTTCCGGTTGCATTGAGGGGGCTTCTACCGGAAAACATCCGATTAGCCATTGTGAAGCTATGTGCATTCCTCAATGCAATATCTCAGAAGGTGATCGATCCAGAAATCGTATGAACGCTAAGGAGTGATGTGGCGCAATGTCTTGTCAGTTTCCAGCTGGTGTTCCCACCATCCTTCGTCAATATCATGACGCACGTCCTAGTTCATCTAGTCGACGAGATTGTCATTCTAGGGCCCGTATTTCTACACAATATGTACCCCTTTGAGAGGTTCATGTTGGAAATATGCCCTAGAGGCAATAATAAAAGCATTATTATTATATTTCCTTGTTCGTGATAATTGTCTTTTATTCATGCTATAATTGTATTACCCGGAAATCATAATACACGTGTGAATACATAGACCACAATACGTCCCTAGTAAGCCTCTAGTTGACTAGCTTGTTGGTCAACAGATAGTCATGGTTTCCTGACTATGGACATCAGATGTCATTGACAACGGGATCACGTCATTAGGAGCATGATGTGATGGACAAGACCCAATCCTAAGCATAGCACAAGATTGTGTAGTTCGTTTTGCTAGAGCTTTTTCTATGTCAAGTAGCTCTTCCTTAGACCATGAGATCGTGTAACTCCCGGATACCGTAGGAGTGCTTTGGGTGTACCAGTATCTCTTCCTTAGACCATGAGATCGTGTAACTCCCGGATACCGTAGGAGTGCTTTGGGTGTACCAAACGTCACAACGTAAATGGGTGACTATAAAGGTGCACTACAGGTATCTCCGAAAGTGTCTGTTGGGTTGACACGGATCGAGACTGGGATTTGTTACTCCGTGTTACGGAGAGGTATCACTGGGCCCACTCGGTAGTGCATCATAATAATGAGCTCAAAGTGACCAAGTGTCTGGTCACGGGATCATGCATTACGCATTTAGTAAAGTGACTTGCCGGTAACAAGATTGAACGAGGTATTGGGATACCGACGATCGAATCTCGGGCAAGTAACATACCGTCTGACAAAGGGAATAGTATACGGGATTGATTGAATCCTCGACATCGTGGTTCATCCGATGACATCATCGAGGAGCATGTGGGAGCCAACATGGGTATCCAGATCCCGCTGTTGGTTATTGACAGGAGAGCCGTCTCATTATGTTCAGATGTCTCCCGAACCCGTAGGGTCTACACACTTAAGGTTCGGTGACGCTAGGGTTATTAGGAAGACTTGTATGTGATTACCGAATGTTGTTCGGAGTCCCGGATGAGATCCCGGACGTCACGAGGAGTTCTGGAATAGTCCGGAGGTAAAGATTTATATATGGGAAGTTGTCAAACGGACACCGGAAAGTTTCGGGGGCATATCGGTAATGTACCGGGGCCACCGGAAGGGTTTCGGGGGTCCACCGGGAGGGGCCACCCCTCCCGGGGAGCCACATGGGCTGCGTGGGGGCAGGAGACAGCCCCTGGTGGGCTGGGCGCGCCCCCTTTGGGCCCTTGCGCCTAGGGTTGGGGGGGGGGAACCCTAGAGGGGGCGCCCCCTTGCACAGGGGCAAGTCCCCTCCCTTGGCCGCCGCCCCCTCTAGATGCCATCTAGAGGGGCCCCTTCTCTCCCTCTCCCCTATAAATAGAGGGGTGAGGGAGGGCTGCACACACAAGCCAAGGCGCAGCCCTCCCTCCCCAACACCTCTCCTCCTCCGCACGTGCTTGGCGAAGCCACCTGCCGAGATCTTGCTACACCAACAACACCACGCCGTCGTGCTGCCGTTGGAGCTGTCTTCCTCAACCTCTCCTTCCTCTTTGCTGGATCAAGACGAAGGAGACGTCGTCCGTACCGTATGTGTGTTGAACGCGGAGGTGCTGTCCGTTCAGCACTTGGTCATCGGTGATCCGAATCACGGCGAGTACGACTCCATCATCACCATCCCCTTGAACGCTTCCGCACTCGATCTACAAGTGGTATGTAGATGCAAACTCACTCCCTTGACTCGTTGCTTAGATGAACTCATAGATGGATCTTGGTGAAACCGTAGGAAAATTTTAATTTTCTCGCAACGCCCCCAACAAAGTGGCATCATGAGCTAGGTCTATGCGTAGTTCTCTATTGCACGAGTAGAACACAATTTTGTTATGGGCGTAGATCTTGTCAACTTGCTTGCTGCTACTAGTCTTATCTTGCTTCAGCGATATTGTGGGATGAAGCGGCCCGGACCAACCTTACACGTACGCTTACGTGAGACCGGTTCCACCAACTGACATGCACTAGTTGCATAAGGTGGCTGGCGGGTGTCTGTCTCTCCCACTTTAGTTGGAGCGGATTCGATGAAAAGGGTCCTTATGAAGGGTAAATATAAGTTGACAAAATCACGTTGTGGTTGTTCGTAGGTAAGAAAACGTTCTTGCTAGAACCCAATTGCAACCACGTAAAAGATGCAACAACAATTAGAGGACGTCTAACTTGTTTTTGCAGCAATTGTCATGTGATGTGATATGGCCAGAAGTTGTGATGAATGATGAATGATATATTGTGATGTATGAGATCATGTTCTTGTAATAGGAATCACGACTTGCATGTCGATGAGTATGACAACCGGCAGGAGCCATAGGAGTTGTCTTTATTTTTGTATGACCTGCGTGTCATTGAAGAACGCCATGTAAATTACTTTACTTTATTGCTAAACGCGTTAGCCATAGAAGTAGAAGTAGTCGTTGGCGTGACAACTTCATGAAGACACGATGATGAGATCATGATGATGGAGATCATGGTGTCATGCCGGTGACAAGATGATCATGGAGCCCCAAGATGGAGATCAATGGAGCTATATGATATTGGCCATATCATGTCACTACTATATAATCGCATGTGATGTTTATTATGTTTATGCATCTTGTTTACTTAGAACGACGGTAGTAAATAAGATGATCCTTACAACAATTTCAAGAAGTGTTCTCCCTAACTGTGCACCGTTGCTAAAGTTCGTCGTTTCGAAGCACCACGTGATGATCGGGTGTGATAGATCCTTACGTTCACATACAACGGGTGTAAGACAGTTTTACACATGCAAAACACTTAGGGTTAACTTGACGAGCCTAGCATGTACAGACATGGCCTCGGAACACGGATACCGAAAGGTCGAACACGAGTCGTATGGAAGATACGATCAACATGAGAATGTTCACCGACGATGACTAGTCCGTCTCACGTGATGATCGGACACGGCCTAGTCGACTCGGATTGTGTAACACTTGGATGACTAGAGGGATGTCTAATCTGAGTGGGAGTTCATTAAAATAATTTGATTAGATGAACTTAATTATCATGAACTTAGTCTAAAACCTTTGCAAATATGTCTTGTAGATCAAATGGCCAACGCTCATGTCAACTTGAACTTCAACGCGTTCCTAGAGAAAACCAAGCTGAAAGATGATGGCAGCAACTATACGGACTGGGTCCGGAACCTGAGGATCATCCTCATAGCTGCCAGGAAACAATATGTCCTAGAAGGACCGCTAGGTGACGCCTCCGTCTGAAGAACCAAGACATTATGAATGCTTGGCAGACTTCGTCTTGATGATTACTCCCTCGTTCAGTGCGGCATGCTTTACAGCTTAGAACCGGGGCTTTTGAGCAACACGGAGCATATGAGATGTTCGAAGAGCTGAAACTAGTTTTCCAAGCTCATGCCCGGGTCGAGAGATATGATGTCTCCGACAAGTTCTATAGTTGTAAGATGGAGGAAAACAGTTCTGTCAGTGAGCACATAGTCAAAATGTCTGGTTGCACAACCGCCTGTCCCCACTGGACATAAACCTCCGGACGAGGCGGTCATTGACAGAATCCTTCAGCTTCCCACCAAGCTACAAGAGCTTTGTGATGAACTACAATATGCAGGGGATGGTGAAGACCATTCTTGAATTATTTTCAATGCTGAAGTCAGCAGAGGTTGAAATCAAGAAAGAACATCAAGTGTTGATGGTCAATAAGACCACTAAGTTCAAGAAGGGCAAGGGTAAGAAGAACTTCAAGAAGGACGACAAAGATGTTGCCGCGCCCGGTAAGCCAGTTGCCGGGAAGAAGTCAAAGAATGGACCCAAGCCTGAGACTGAGTGCTTTTATTGCAAGGGGAAGGGTCATCGGAAGCGGAACTGCCCCAAATACTTAGCGGATAAGAAGGCCGGCAACACAAAGGTATATTTGATATACATGTAATTGATGTGTACCTTACCAGTACTGTAGTAACTCCCGGTATTTGATATCGGTGCCGCTGCTCATATTTGTAACTCATGCAGGAGCTGCGGAATAAGCGGAGATCCGGCGAAGGACGAGGTGACGATGCGCGTCGGGAATGGTTCCAGAGTCGATGTGATCGCCGTCGGCACGCTACCTCTACATTTACCCACGGGATTAGTTATGAACCTCAATAATTGTTATTTAGTACCAAGTTTGAGCATGAACATTGTATCTGGGTCTCATTTAATGCGAGATGGCTACTCATTTAAATCCGAGAATAATGGTTGTTCTATTTATATGAGAGATATGTTTTATGGTCATGCTCCGATGGTCAATGGTTTATTCTTAATGAATCTCGAGCGTAGTGTTACACATATTCATAGCGTGAATACCAAAAGATGTAAAGTTGATAACGATAGTCCCACATACTTGTGGGTAATCGCCGCCTTGGTCACATTGGTGTCAAGCGCATGAAGAAGCTCCATGCTGATGGACTTTTAGAGTATCTCGATTATGAATCATTTGACACATGCGAACCATGCCTCATGGGCAAAATGACCAAGACTCCGTTCTCCGGAACAATGGAGCGAGCAACCAACTTGTTGGAAATCATACATACCGATGTGTGCGGTCCAATGAGTGTTGAGGCTCATGGAGGATATCGTTATGTTCTCACTCACCGATGACTTGAGTAGATATGGGTATGTCTACTTAATGAAACACAAATCTGAAACCTTTGAAAAGTTCAAGGAATTTCAGAATGAAGTAGAGAATCAACGTGACCGAAAGATAAAACTCTTACGATCGGATCGTGGAGGAGAATATTTAAGTCACGAATTTGGTACACACTTAAGAAAATGTGGAATCGTTTCACAACTCACGCCGCTGGAAGACCTCAACAGAACGGTGTGTCCGAACGTCGTAATCGCACTCTATTGGATATGGTGCGATCTATGATGTCTCTTACCGATTTACCGCTATCATTTTGGGGATACGCTCTAGAGACAGCTACATTCACTTTAAATAGGGCACCGTCTAAATCCGTTGAGACGACACCGTATGAATTATGGTTTGGGAAGAAACCTAAGCTGTCGTTTCTAAAAGTTTGGGGATGCGATGCTGATGTCAAGAAACTTCAACCTGAAAAGCTCGAACCCAAGTCAGAAAAATGCGTCTTCATAGGATACCCTAAAGAAACCATTGGGTATATCTTCTACTTAAGATCTGAGGACAAGATCTTTGTTGCCAAGAACGGATCCTTTCTGGAAAAAGAGTTTCTCTCAAAAGAAGTAAGTGGGAGGAAAGTAGAACTCGATGAAGTACTACCTCTTGAACGGGAAAGTAGTGCAGCTCAGGAAAATGTTCCTGTGATGCCTACACCTACTGAAGAAGAAAATAATGATGATGATCAGGGTACTTCGGATCAAGTTGCTACTGAACTTCGTAGGTCCACTAGGACACGTTCCGCACCAGAGTGGTACGGCAACCCTGTCCTGGAAATCATGTTGTTAGACAACGGTGAACGTTCGAACTATGAAGAAGCGATGGCGGGCCCAGATTCTAACAAATGGCTAGAAGCCATGAAATCCGAGATAGAATCCATGTATGAAAACAAAGTATGGACTTTGACTGACTTGCCCGATGATCGGCGAGCGATAGAAAACAAATGGATCTTTAGGAAGAAGACGGACGCGGATGGTAATGTCACCATCTATAAAGCTCGACTTGTCGCTAAGGGTTATCGGCAAGTTCAAGGGATTGACTACGATGAGACTTTCTCTCCTGTAGCGAAGCTTAAGTCCGTCCGAATCATGTTAGCAATTGCCGCATACTATGATTATGAGATATGGCAGATGGACGCCAAAACGGCATTCCTTAACGGGCATCTTAAGGAAGAGTCAGATATGATGCAGCCGGAAGGTTTTGACGATCCTAAGAATGCTAACAAAGTATGCAAGCTCCAGCGATCCATTTATGGGCTGGTGCAAGCATCTCGAAGTTGGAACATTCGCTTTGATGAGATGATCAAAGCGTTTGGGTTTATCTTGAGACTTATGGAGAAGCCTGCGTTTACAAGAAAGTGAGTGGGAGCTCAGAGCATTTCTCATATTATATGTAGATGACATACTTTTGATGGGAAATGATATAGAATTCTTGGACAACATTAAGGCCTACTTGAATAAGTGTTTTTCAATGAAGGACCTTGGAGAAGCTGCTTATATATTAGGCATCAAGATCTATAGAGATAGATCGAGACGCCTCATAGGTCTTTCACAAAGCACATACCTTGATAAGAATTTGAAGAAGTTCAAAATGGATCAGTCCAAGAAGGGGTTCTTGCCTCAGATTGCAAGGTGTGAGATTGAGCTCGGCTCAATGCCCGACCACGGCAAAAGATAAAGAAGAGATGAGCGTCATCCCCTATGCCTCAGCCATAGGATCTATTATGTATGCCATGTCTGTGTACTGTAACTGATGTAAACCTTGCCGTAAGTTTGGTAGGAAGGTACCAAAGTAATCCCGACAAGGAACACTAGACAGCGGTCAAGAATATCCTGAAGTACCGAAAAGGACAAAGGACATGTTTCTCGTTTATGGAGGTGACGAAGAGCTCGTCAGAAGGGTTACGTCGACGCTAGCTTCGACACAGATCTGGATGACTCTAAGTCACAAACCGGATACGTGTATATGTTGAATGGTGGAGCAGTAAGCTGGTGCAGCTGCAAGCAGAGCGTCGTGGCGGGATCTACATGTGAACCGGAGTACATGGCAGCCTCGGAGGCAGCGCATGAAGCAATTTGGGTGAAGGAGTTCATCACCGACTTCAGATTCATACCCAATGCGTCGGGGCCGATCAAACTCTTCTCTGACAACACTGGAGCTATTGCACTTGCCAAGGAGCCCAGGTTTCACAAGAAGACCAGGCACATCAAGCGTCGCTTCAACTCCATCCGTGAAAATGTTCAAGATGGAGACATAGAAATTTGCAAAGTGCATACGGATCTGAATGTCGCAGATCCGCTGACTAAACCTCTTCCATGGGCAAAACATGATCAACACCGTAACTCTATGGGTGTTCGATTCATCACAATGTAACTAGATTATTGACTCTAGTGCAAGTGGGAGACTGTTGGAAATATGCCCTAGAGGCAATAATAAAAGCATTATTATTATATTTCCTTGTTCGTGATAATTGTATTCTATTCATGCTATAATTGTATTACCCGGAAATCGTAATACACGTGTGAATACATAGACCACAATACGTCCCTAGTAAGCCTCTAGTTGACTAGCTCGTTGGTCAAGAGATAGTCATGGTTTCCTGACTATGGACATCAGATGTTTTTGAAAACGGGATCAAGTCTTTAGTATAATTACGTGATGGTCAAGACCCAATCCTGAGCATAGCACAAGATCGTGTAGTTCGTTTTGCTAGAGCTTTTTCTATGTCAAGTATCTCTTCCTTAGACCATGAGATCGTGTAACTCCCGGATACCGTAGGAGTGCTTTGGGTGTACCAAACGTCACAACGTAAATGGGTGACTATAAAGGTGCACTACAGGTATCTCCAAAAGTGTCTGTTGGGTTGACACGGATCGAGACTGGGATTTGTCAATCCGTGTTACGGAGAGGTATTACTGGGCCCACTCGGTAGTGCATCATGATAATGAGCTCAAAGTGACCAAGTGTCTGGTCGCGGGATCATGCATTACGGTACGAGTAAAGTGACTTGTCGGTAACGAGATTGAACGAGGTATTGGGATACCGACGATCGAATCTCGGGCAAGTAACATACCGTCTGACAAAGGGAATAGTATACGGGATTGATTGAATCCTCGACATCGTGGTTCATCCGATGACATCATCGATGAGCATGTGGGAGCCAACATGGGTATCCAGATCCCGCTGTTGGTTATGGACCTGAGAGCCGTCTCGGTCATGTCTGCATGTCTCCCGAACCCGTAGGGTCTACACACTTAAGGTTCCGTGACGCTAGGGTTATTAGGAAGACTTGTATGTGATTACCGAATGTTGTTCGGAGTACCGGATGAGATCCCGGACGTCACGAGGAGTTCTGGAACAGTCGAAGGTAAAGATTTATATATGGGAAGTTGTCAAACGGACACCGGAAAGTTTCGGGGGCATATCGGTAATGTACCGGGGCCACCGGAAGGGTTCCGGGGGTCCACCGGGAGGCCACCTCCCGGGAGCCACATGGGCTGCATGGGGGCAGGAGACAGCCCTGGTGGGCTGGGCGCGCCCTTTGGGCCCCTTGCGCCTAGGGTTGGGGGAACCCAGAGGGGCGCCCCCTTGCCTGGGGGGCAAGTCCCCCTCCCCTTGGCCGCCGCCCCCCCTCTAGATGCCATCTAGACGGGCCGGCCCCCTTCTCCCTCTCCCCTATAAATAGAGGGGTGAGGGGAGGGCTGCACACACAAGCCAAGGCGCAGCCCCTCCCCTCCGCAACACCTCTCCTCCTCCGTACGTGCTTGGCGAAGCCCTGTCGGAGTACTGCTACACCAACAACACCACGCCGTCGTGCTGCCGTTGGAGCTGTCTTCCTCAACCTCTCCTTCCTCCTTGCTGGATCAAGACGGAGGAGACGTCGTCTGCATTATACACGTGTGTTGAACGCGGAGGTGCTGTCCGTTCAGCACTTGGTCATCGGTGATCCGAATCACGGCGAGTACGACTCCATCATCACCATCCCTTGAACGCTTCCGCACTCGATCTACAAGTGGTATGTAGATGCAAACTCACTCCCTTGACTCTTTGCTTAGATGAACTCATAGATGGATCTTGGTGAAACCGTAGGAAAAATTTTAATTTTCTGCAACGTTCCCCAACAGTTCATGGGAGTCCTAAATAAATATGTTCGTAACCGCGCTAGGCCAGAAGGAAGCATCTCCATGGGCCATCAAACAGAGGATGTCATCGGGTTTTGTGTTGACTTCATTCCTGGCCTTAAGAAGATAGGTCTCCCTAAATCGCGGTATGAGGGGAGACTGACCGAAAAGGCACGCTTGGAAGAGACTCAATAGTATGCAGGGACGGATATTCTTGGTCTCAAGCACACTACAGTTCTACGTAACTCTACCTTGGTGACCCGTATGTCGATGAACACAAGAACAGTCTGCGCTCCAAACACCCGGAGCGGCTGACGATCGGATTACATGTGAACACATCAGACTTTCAGCAGTTGGTTGGAAACACGTCTCGTAGGTGACATCACTGTTTGTGATGAGCTGTACTTGTTGTCCAGGTAATATCTTCGACTGTAATGATTTGGAAAGGATACGAGATAAATGGGAATACATTTTACACGATTGACCAAGATGAAAAGAGCACCAACCAAAACAGCGGTGTCCGCTTTGATGCAGCAACCGACAAGGGAAATGACACATATTATGGTTACATAGTAGACATATGGGAACTTGACTACGGAGTAGATTTTAAGGTCCCTTTGTTTAAGTGCAAGTGGGTCAATCTGTCAGAGGCGGGTGCAGTGTAGACCCACAAAGACGGAATGACAACAAGGATCTGAAAAATCTTGGGTACACCGACGAACCATTCGTCCTAGCCAATGATGTGGCACAGGTTATCTATGTGAAGGACATGTCTACTGCATCGAGGAAAAGAAAAGATAAGGAAGCGAATACATCATACAATGAGCCAAAGCGCCACATAGTTCTTTCAGGAAAAAGGGACATCCACAGGAGTGGAGGGCAAGATGTATATGTCTCAAGAGTATGAAAAGTTTCATGAAATTCCCCCTTCAAAGTAAAGGCTGACCAAAGAATCCTGATAAACGATGAAGATTATCCATGGTTACTACGCAATAAGCAAACGACACAAGCGAAGAAAAAGTAAAGACTTTCTCCCGCAACTATTATGATGATACCATGCCAACTTTGTAATGCATTTAGTATGATACCATTGTCCGCTTCAGTACATGCACATGCTATGCCAACTTTTTCAGAGTTCATTTGAAAACTATGAATTTGAAAACCTCGCCAAATCAAGGGCGCTCACACCGTTTATAAGCCCGTCCCTCTACACATCGTTTTGTTGTAAAATGTAAACAAAATAAAATAAATAAATCAAGAAACAAAAAAAAAAAAGTGTTTTAAAATTTGAAAACTAATGGCACTAACAGAAAGTTTATAATTTTTCTAAAACTAAAAGCAAAAAGAATTAAAAATAAAGCAAAAAACAACAAAAACTAAATAATGCAGAAAACAGAACAAAAAACTGAAAAAAAATAAAAATAGCAACAATAAGTATTTTGTTGTAAGTAGAAACAAAATAAAATAAATAAAGCAACAAAGAAAACAAAAAAAGAGTTTTCAAATTTGAAAACTAATGGCACTAACAGAAAGTTTATAATTTTTCTAAAACTAAAAGCAAAAAGAATTAAAAAATAAAGCAAAAGACCAAAAGAAAAATAAACCAAAACCAAAATAAACTAAATAAAGCAACAAATAAAACAAAAAACAAAAAAAAGTGCCACCCATCGGGCACCCACGGCCTGAATACGACTAGAAACCCTACCATGGGCCGAGATTCAGGCCCGCTGGAGGCCCAGAGGGCCCACAGCACATATTGCACGTTTAGGCCCGGAAGCCTGCTTTAGAGAGGAGCTCGAGAGGGAAGGCGCCCCGCACCTTATAAACTGGTGCGGCTCCCTCTCAACTAGCGAGGTGGGACTAAACATTTGGGCGCGGGGCAGCACAAGGCCTTTGGTACCGGTTGGTGGCACCAACCGGGACTAAAGGGGGCATTGGTCCCTGTGGGGGGCATTAGTCCCGCTTGGTTCCACGAACCGGGACTAATGCCCTTGCTATATAAGAAAACACGTAGATTTTTTCACTTCATCTCTGCAGTTGCCCGCGCCGACGCCGCCGCCAGGCTGCCCGATTCACACCCCGCCGACGTCGCCGCCCCGTCGCCGCCCCAGCCGCCGTCACCACCCAGCGTCGACGCTGTCAGCGCCACCCAGCCGTCATGTCATCTCCCACCACCCGACGCTGTCGCCGCCCCATCGTCACGCCCGACGCCGTCGCCGCCGCCCGACGCTGTCGCCAGCGCCGCCACTCCCGCGCCGCCTCGCCTGACGCCGCCAGCCCTTGCCTGCCCCGACGACGCCCTTGTGAGCACCAGCCCTGCCCAACCCGCTTTTTTTAGATATGTGTATTTTTTAGATATATGTATTTCTTATGTATGTTCATATATGCATTTTTAGATATATGTATTTCTTATGTATGTTCATATATGTATTTATGTATTTTTTTACATGTTTTTGTATGAATGTATGTATTTTAGGTTAGTTTCATTGTTAGAAAAGTTTTATATATTTAGGAAGAAGGAAGAGAAGGAAGAAGGAAGAAGAAGAAAAAGTTTTATATATGCAAAAGTTACATTTTTAGAAAAGTTTTATATATCTTGCTAGAAAGAAGGAAGAAGAAGAATAAGAAGGAGAGGAAAAAGGAAAATAAGAAGAGGAAGAAAGGAGTAGAAGAGGAGAGGACGAAGAGGAGAAATAAATAAGAAGAGGAAAAAAGAAGAGGAGAAGAAGAAAGCAGTAGAGGAGAAGAAGAAAAATAGAAAATATTCTATTTTTTCTTCTTCTCCTCTATTCCTTTCTTCTTCTCCTCTTTTTTTTCTTCTTTTTTTTCTTCGATCTTCTCCTCTATCATCGTCGATATACCTCTCCCGATAACTTCAACACGAGGGGGGGGTCCATATACCCCCTCCCGATAACTTCATTAGGTGGGGGGGGGGGCGTCGATATACCCCCTCCCCGATAACATTAATTTCCCTTGTATGTATCTCGTCGTTGCCGATATTACCCCTTGAAGCGTTGTCGAGGATCGAGGGTTCTAGGGTCGAGGATCGAGGGTTCCAGGTCGCCTAGGGGTCGAGGGTTCGAGGTCGTCGAGGGTTCAAGGGTCGAGGATCGCCGAGGGTCGAGAGGGTTCCTAGTGTCAAAGTATTGAAGAAATTCATGGCTTCATCATTAGCGGAAGTAACCATGGCATGATGATGCGAAGTCCTCAAAGTTATTACGGAATGGAGTCCGGATAGGATAATTTGCCTTTTTGTGCAATTTCAGCAAAGGCCTTACAAATAACGATATTCGGAAGGTTCTTGCTGAACTTTGTACCGTAAAGTGAATTATCCTATCTCGGGACTCCGCTCCAAAATAACTTTGGAGAGCTTCGCATCATCATGCACCTGCTACTTTCAATGATGAAGACATGGTTTTGTTGAATCCTTTGACACTAGGCAACCTCCCGACCCTCGGTGATCCTCGACCCTGACCTCGATCACCAAAGAATCCACGACGCTCTACCCTCACAAGCGTCGATGCCCACGTCACTTGTGGGACATAGATGTAGTGTTCAACGCCGACCCCTCCCGATAGCTTCAACACGTGGGGGGTCGATATAACCCTCCTTGAAGCTTTCTCGAGGCCACCCCTAACCCTTGAAGCGTTGTCGAGGCCACCCCAAACCCTAGAGAAGCAGCGTCGAGGCCACTAATATGATTCCTTATTGTGATTAGCTAGCTAGTTCTCGTTTGCCACTAATATATCCATATATGTCATGTTTGAATAATAATTGCCATGTTGTAAATATTTGTAGAAACTATGGACACCCCCGAGACGGAAGCACAAGAAGCGTTGTTGAGGGACATAATCGCACAAGGAAGTGATGCCGTCGCTTGTTGATGTTTCTCAACGACAACGATGGTCTGGAAGGAGAGGGTGAAGAAGCAGCTGGCTATGATTTACATGGCTCCGATGACCCAATGCCGTGCAAGAAGGAGAGGGTGAAGAAGTAGACCGTGAGGACGGCTCCGGTGATCACCAAACCGAGTCCGCCAGGTATATATATTAGTTAAGCCTGTCTTGACTAGCTCTCGTCTTTGTTTTGGTATGTACACATATTAATTAACTCTCGTCTTTGTTTTTTTTTCTAGCCCTCCGGATCGAGCACAACTTCGGTAAAGAGACGAGGCCCGAAGAAAAAGTTGAGCTCGGATGAAAAGTTTGAGATCATACAAATCGCGCGCGACAGCCAACCGATTGAACCCTACCGGACAAAGAAGGCATTTGTTGCTCGGTCACGGGGGTTCTGGTTAGGGACAAGATCCCGATCAGCATCCACCAATGGTATAAGCCTAAGAACGAAGACCCCGAGGTGTCTTGTGTCAATGATATGCGTAAAATGATCTTTGGACTGAGCTGAAGTCAAATTTTACCCTACCGCTAGAGGATGATCCGGAGAAGCCAGTAATAGAGCCATTAATCAAGTCTTTTGCTCTTAAGAAGATGGCAGAACTATTCAGGAATTGGAAGAAAGAACTCAATACGTATGTCGAAAAAATGAGACACCAGAATTCAAGGGCAAATATGAGAAGATCGTAGATGATAGCCCGCATTTGTGGCCTACAAGACATCGGAAAAGAGTAAAAAGATGTCGGTGACAAACAAGAGAAATGCTGCGAAGAAGAAGCTTCACCATCGCCGCAGGGTCAGGTGGCTACCTCGTAGCCCGGCCTAAGTGGGCCAAGGCTGAGAATGATCTGCTTGATAAAGGGATCGAACCAGAGACAATGAACTGGCCAGACCGTTGCCGAACTTGGTTCTTCGGGGCCGGCGGATCCTTGGACCCTATAACAGGGAAGTGCATTTGGACGGACGAACAATTGGACATACCAGTCAAGAGGCTTCAACAATATATCGAAGCAGCGCAGCAAGGGAAGTTCGTTCCAGACAGGGAGAAGGACGAGCTCACAATGGCCCTCGGGAATCCTGAGCACCCTGGACGGTCCAGAGGCACGCCAGGCTCCATTTCGTGGAAGGCTGGATTTCCGGACGCAGGGGGTTACAAAACCCATGAGAGAAGGAAGAAACTGGAGCAGAGCCTAATGCAGGCGCTGCACGAAAGGGTAATGGGGCTAGAGGAACGAGAAGAGGAACGAGAAGCGCAGATCACAACAAACGACTGCGAAGCTTCCCCCGAAGCGACCCCGCCATCTCAGCGGAGAAGCAGCGTGGCTTCCACCGAGCTGCTTCAGCCAGAGCAGCATGCCTTGACGGCTCCTGCCAGCTATCCTGTGGATGCTATCACGGATGCTGAACATTGCCACCTTATGGCGCAATGGAGCAATTTGAAGGTCAAGGCGGTTGGCTCTGTTTATCCTACTAAACCCGACTCAACTTTTCACTGCCGGCCGATTCCAGAAGGATATGCTAAGGTGATGGTCGATGAAATAACGGAGGGATTTGAGGACCTCCGGCTTGACCACCCTACCGATGAAGGGGAGTATTGGTTCTGCTCTGAAGACTCCATGCCTATGGCGGAAGGATCTCATCAACCTTCCGAACTGGACGCCTCCGCCTCCTCCTCCTCCTCCGGCGAGTGACGGCACTCCGCCTCCTCCACCGCCTCCTCCTCCGGCGAGTGACGATCAGGGCACTCGGCCGGCTCCTTCTCCGGCGCATGGCGGCACTCCGCCTCCTTCTCCGCCTGCACCGGCGCGCCCGAGCAGCCAGCCTCCTCCTTCTCCGCCTCGTCAGCAAGGGCGGAAGAGACCCGCCGCCGCTCCGGCTGCTCCGGCGCGTCATAGTCCTTCTCCTCCGCCTCGTAAGCAAGGAAAGAAGACATCCGCTCCGTCTGCTTCTGCCGGGCGTCTAGCAAGTACAGCCAAAGGCGGAGGAGTTACAGATTCGGTCCTTCTCTGAAGACTCCAGAGAAGTTACCGTACGAGAGGAGAGAGGAGGAAAACGCGAAGATCGCGCAGACCGAAGTGGATGACTGGTTTCAAGGGTTGAAAGCAAAGAGCACTCTGGCTGCCCTGACAAAACCACCCAAGTCTCTGCCGAAAGGCAACTATGAGCGCATTATTGGAAAGGCATTTGCCGAAGCGGAGAGGTCGGGAAGTACCGCTGATCAAAGGATGAAAGAATGACGAGCTGGGAAACAAATTGCCCAGCTCGGCGAACAAGCCGGGCAATCGTGCCCCGCTCAAGGTGCCTGCTAGCGACATCGCCGATCCGAGGATGGTGCCCGGTTATGGCAATCCTGCAGATTACCTGCCCGACGATGTACATTATGATTTCTTGGAGGTGCGTATACAAAGATACGAGTACATGAAAACCTGCAAAGAGTCCGAGGGGAGGAGTACTTTGTATGTGAGAGTTAAAAGGAGCATGACCTCCTTGGAATTGAACTGTTGCCTATTCCATTTGAGGAGTTCTATCAGTTTTTCAATCAATTGGCCCTCGATAAAGCAACGGTCACCTGTTACTGTCTGTAAGTAGTACTACTTCTGTCATTAAGTATCTCTATATAGCTCAGCTCTTTCATTGCATGTATTTATAAATATCCTCACTATATTATGCAGATTGAAGATCGCCGAAATGAAGAAAAGACAAGTGGGTGATATTGGGTTCATTAACACATATCTCATAGATGCAAATGAGGTTAAATATCGTGCCGACGAAACCGAGGCCAACTTGCTACGATCGTTGGAAATAAATGAACACAAAATATAATACTCTTTCCTTACAACTACGCGTGAGTGTTACTGTCTTGTGGCATATTCGGTTTCCCTTATTAGTCCAGGTTATAGTAATGTAATATTGATATGCATGCGTGCGCAGGTACCACTATATTCTCCTAGAGATTAAGCTTGAGCAGGGAGTAGTAACTGTGTTAGACTCGAGACGAAAAGATCCCAAGGAGTATGCGGACATGACTGAAATGCTCGAGAAGTAAGTTAAATCGATCATTATCCACCATATCAGCAACTTTGTTCATTTCTGATATCAAGTAATTGTTTTCTTTGTATGGCAGGGCTTGGGGAAAATTCACCAAAAAAGCTCCGGGACTACCGAAGAAGCTGCAATTTAGACACCAGTAAGTAAGTACTATATAGTAGCATATTCCACGCATCTCCTAGTGATTCAAGCGCTAGTTTCATCAATACCATTTAGCATGCTTGCTAATTATCAGTTTGATTGACCTCTGTTTCTTGTAAAGTGGTTGTGGCAGGAACAAGGGAATGATTTCTGTGGATACTACGTTTGCGAGTCCATCCGCCACACGACCTGTGAGATGGGCTACTCCGACAAACAATATGAAGTGCGTAAATAAAAATATTCACAATTTTATTTTATTACCATCATTTGTGTTGAGTTTCATTCATTTATATATATATATATATATATATATATATATATATATATATGTATTGACCCCCTTCTTAAAATTAGATGTTTCGAAGCGGGATGAACTCCTAGCACCAGATCGTATGCAGCAATTCAAGAGGAATTGGCGGCATTCTTTCTTGACCACGTGATCGCTGAAGACGGAGAATACTATGTGGACCACGCGTCCGTATTGTAAAAGATAATTATTGTATATATGTAGCCAGTACTGTCGGATAGATATACGAGAACTTGTTGTTCGACCAATCTCTCGGAGAAGGAGAGGTTGTCGATATCACTTCTCTCTGTATGCATATATGTTCATGACGATCTTCTGTTTGCTTAATTACTAGCTAGCTATCGTGTCTAGCTAGTCCTCTCTATACGTATGTATAGTACGTAGCGTCGACCAAGCACGGACAAAAGAGAGGACACTTTTCTCTATTAATTAGCTAGCTATAGCACAATATATGAAACACCTAAATTAACCCCCAAAACCCCCAAACCCCCCTTTTCAATAAAAAACAAAACCAGAGCCATAGAAATCTTGTGGCGTGGATGCCTATTGGTCCAGGTTGGTGCCACCAACCGGGACCAAAGGCCCTCTACTGAGCTCGGGCTCGGACATGCCACGTGGAGGCCCATCAGTCCGGTTCGATAGAACCGGGACTAAAGGGCTGTAGATTAGTACCGACCCTTTAGTCCCGGTTCATGAACCGGGACTAAAGGCCCTCACCAACCGGGTCAATAGGCCCCTTTTCTACTAGTGTCCCTCTTTATCAGCTCGATGTTCAATCAGCATTCCTTCACGGGGATCTTGACCGGATGTAAGTCAAGATTGCTATTATC